>CM048922.1:4564349-4596085 GCA_026686955.1 Epinephelus cyanopodus
TTTTGGAGTGCCCAGTAGCTCAGTAGTTACAGCACACAGCCCATGTATAAAGGCATTGTCCTGGCTGCAGTGGCTGTGGATTGGATTCCAGCCTGCGGCCCTTTGCTGCATGTCATCCCCACTCTCCCCTTTGACACTCAAGTCTGTCCTGTCGAATAAAGGCAAAAGCCAAAAAAAAAACCCAGTAAGTTTTGGAACTGTTGAGTATATTCATCACCTGACAACCTCGGCACAGTGTTAGCAGTGGTAAGTTACAAATGATAGAGGACAGGAGGACAGACTGCACGCATCAGTACAAGCTGTATACACTGCTCCAAAATATTAAGTGAACACTTACATCACACATCAGATTTTGATGAACGAATTATTCAAGTTGAAAATCTTTACTGATGTACTCGGCAACTGGGTCTGGGCATGCCCCTGATGAGTCGGCGGATGGCATCCTGGGGGTCTCCTCCCAGACCTGGATCACTGTATTAGTGAGCTCCTGGACGGTCTGTGGTTGTACTTGTTGGCATCGGATGAACCAATACATAACGACCCATAGGTGATCAATTGGATTTAGGTCAGGGGAATGAGAGGGCCAGTCAATGGCATCAAGGCCTTCGTCAGGAACTGCCTACACACTCTGGCCACATGAAGCTGGGCATTGTCCTGCACCAGCAGGAACCCAGGTCCCACTGCACCAGCGTAAGGTCTGACAAACACTGAGGATTTTGTCCTGGTACCAGCAGCAGTCAGGGTATCATTGGCTATGACATGGAGTCTATGTGACCCTCCAAGGATATCCCTACCCATACCCCCACTGACCCACCGCTAAACCGGTCATGCTGGATGATGTTACAGGCAGCATGACTTTGACCACAGCGTCTCCAAACTCTTTGACGCCTGTCACATGCTCAGTGTGAACCTGCTCTCATCTGTGAAGACAACAGGGTGCCAGTGGTGGACCTGCCAATTCTGGTGTCCTCTGGTAAATGCCAGTTGACCTGAATGGTGCTGGGCTGTTTTCAGACAGTTGGTCAGAAACATGCACACCAGCAGCCTGCTGGAGGTCACTTTATAGGGCTCTGGCAGTGCCCCTCCTGGTCCTCCTTGTGGAGAGGAGCAGATACCAGTCCTGCTGCTGGGTTGATGGCCCTTCTATGGCCCTGTCCAGCTCTCCTTGTGTAACAGCCGGTCTCCTGACATCTCCTCCATGCTCTTGAGACTGTGCTCGGAGACAATGCAAACCTTCTTGTGACCATACGTATGTATGATATCCCATCCTGGAGGAGCTGGACTACCTGCACAACCTGATGCAGGTACCCCCGCATGCTACAGGTAGTGACAAGGACACTAGCAGAGCACAGAACTAGATAAGAATCAGTCAGGAAGGATAAGGAGAGAGCAACTGTCTGTGGCCACCACATGCAAAACCATTCCTTTTTTGGGGTTGTCTTGCTTGTTCCTCTCCATTGCACCTGTTGTCACTTTTTTATTTGCACCAGAGCAGGTGAAACTGATTTACAATCACCCGTGGTTCCTAAATGGACAGATTGATATCCCTGAAGTTTAACTGATTTGGTGTTATACCTTGACCATTAAGTGGTACTCTTTGGAAACAGCAGCTGACATGACTACTACATCACTACGGTATTGCGGTATGTTTGATGTGACTCTAAAAAATACACTGTAATTATTGTGTGTCGTCATTGTGTCACAGCCCACTACACCGATCTTCCCAAGATCATCTACGCATCCAGGACACACTCTCAGCTCGCACAGGTCATCAGTGAGTTAAAGAACACCTCATACAGGTAAGCTGTCATTTCTGAACATTACAAAATGTTAGGAATATTCTTGGATTATGCACAATGACTACTGATGTGTGTGATGACTTGTCAGGGTCAGCTCAGAGACATTTAAACACAGATGAGAGTTAGGTAATTTCTAATAAACCCATATATCAGGCCCCTTTCACACTACCAGATTTTCCGCGAATGTTGTGCCGTTTTGCCGGCAAGTTACAAGCATTTAGACACACAGAGCCAGATTGGCAAGTTGATCAGAGGTGCCCAATTTTCTGCCTTGTAGGGTAGTCATATTGGCGGAACCCTTTTAGTTTAAACAGACCGAGGCAGCCTTCCGCAATGGGAGGGGCTGTTGAAAACTTGTGGGAGGAGCTGTTGATGACGCTGCATGTGCAACCCACTGGCGGTGGATAAACAGAAAACAGCTCATAGTAGGAATGAGCAGCTAGTAGCAAGAGGGAAACACAAACCTGTCAGACACTGTAAAGATGAGCAACTGGGGAGACAAGGAATTGCGCGCCCTCCTTGTCCTCGCAAACGAAGAATCCATTAACCATCAGATGACAGGGACGGTGAAGAACGGGTCGACTTACAAGAGGATCGCCAAAGGACTGACTAGCTGCGGCTTCCCTCCCATGTCACTGTTTACATCACACACTGAGCTACATGTTTTGTTACTTGCTCACGCGTCCCCCGCCCTGAAAAGGGCACATTCTGTATCAACAAAAGTAGGTAAGCGGCATTTTACCGCACTCCCCGATTTTGTTTTTATACTGCCAGTGCTGAAAGAAGACTGATTATAAAAAGGGCTTCAGTGTCTGTCTCTCTGCTGATTTAGGCCAAAGGTTTGTGTGCTGGGATCCAGGGAGCAGCTGTGTATCAACCCGGAAGTGATGCGTCAGGAGAGCAACCATGTCAAGGTGAGCAAACTACAACACTGATTTAATTACGCTGCAAATTTCCAGGGGCATATATGTGCTGCCATGTCAGCTGAGTTATCATAAAGATTCAGACATGCCCACAAATCCTGAAAATTTCTCACAGCTTACTTAGCATGTTCACATGCACAGGGCCATTAATTGGACTACTGTCCTTGTTCCAGTATACAAGCACGGGAGAGGAATCAATGTATTGACCAAAGTACGTCCAACTTCGCTACGATAGGTGGCAATATGCCCCCTTACAGCTTGTTAGTATTGGACCTTTTTCTAGTCAACCCATTACATGACAGGCCAAACAATCGCCATTCCATGTTTTCCTCCCATCCATGCATTTTGAAATATTTAACTCTTTCAGCTGACACAGCATGAACTGTGTCTCCTCATATGTCCAAAAATGCACTGCTCTGGAAGTTGATTTTGCCATGTTGTTACTGGCTTGTTCTTCTGTTATGCATTTAATGTTCTTTGACTTCTGAGGCAAAGCACGGGGCGGAAACTGTGGAGCATGTGTGGAGCACCTAGACCAGTTTGGGTACAATCAATCTGGAAATCCATCGGTTAAAAAAAAACAAACAAAAAAAACCCAACTTTTTTTTCCCTCCTTTACCTCTGGAGGCACAGCCCGGAGTTTTTCGACTAACGGAAGTGCATGGGCCTCAGCGAAGGCTCATCATGTTTACAAATACTTTGGGTAGAAAACCAGCAGAGTTTAGCTATATATCACATTTTTCACGTCACTATATCACCATGTAACGAATCTGATGTTTGTTAAGTCTATAAACACAATGATTGAACAAACGTTACTATTTCTGTGTGCACGTTTTGTAATTAATAACATGGTTATCGTAGATTAGCTGGGCTAACCGTTAGCTGTTAACATTAGCCATTAGCGGTGTCTGTAGTAACCATAGACTGTATAAAAATAAGGTAATAACTCAATAAACGGTCCGTGAATAAAATATTTTTTCCTGTGGATATCTTATTTACAACATGATTGAGCTAGCAAAGCAGTTTTGTGTTGCTGTGTGTGGTATTTATTCAGTTATGGGAAATGACGATGTCTAGAAAGCATCAGTGGCTGCAGCTGACAGGGACAGTTAGCAAAGCTAACATCAGGATGTCATCTGTTAAAAGCCTCCCGTTGTTGGATACAACATGAAACTACTCCAGTTAGCTCAATCATATTGTAACTTAGACATACGCTGGAAAAAAAAAAAAAAAAAATCACGTTGGCGAGACGGTGTTTTGGATGGAGCGGTTGCTATGGACGCAGGGCTTGCTGTTTCTGTAGGTACACATTTTCTGGGGACACCTGCAAGTGTAAAGTGCAGCATCGTTCAAATTCAAGCAGCAACAGTGAGCTGGGAGAATGAGTGGGACGCTAACAAAATCTGATAAAAGCCCCCTAAATAGTAACTGCTGGGTTTGTATGGATGACCTGATGCAACAGTGTATACTGGCTAAATACATGTTGCTGCTTCTCTTTAAAGAAGACTCAAAACCCATTTGAACCATTTGACTTTAATATATTTCTTGCTTTGGATTCCGTTCCATCTGTTTTTCAGGTTCATATGTGCAGAGCAAAAGTTTCCACCAGGTCATGTGTCTACTACAACAACACTGAAGGTAATGTTCTCACACTTTTTATTTATATTTATTATTTATTGTTGTTTGTACTTACAAACATTCAGGAAAAAAGAGCAGTAAAAAAAACAGTTAAAATGTGCAGGAAAGATCATAAAGCTCAAAGAGCTCATAAGCGACCCTCCTTTCTTAAACCTATACTGAAATCTATGGATTGCTTGTAAATAAGAAATAAGTAAGTAAATAAATGAATAGTAAATAAATAAGAAAAGTAAGTGCTGGCCCAAATTATATTACAGTAAGAGATGTAAGGATAAATTAAACTGTAATACAAAGTTAGAAGTGTGCTCTTTTTCAAATGCTGTTTAATCCTTTGTATAATGCCCAACGATTTTGAAACCTTCTTACAAACAAATTCACAATGATTCTTAAAGCAGAATTTCTCATCAATATTTACAACTAAGAACTTTGCTGATGAAACTTATGCAAGTGCATTGGTATGGATATAAATTTTGGCTCTGTCTGCATTGTAATTCTTGTTCTTATTTCTGAAAATAATGAAGTCAGATTTCTTGACATTGAGTGATAACTTGTTTAACTTAAACCAATGGGGAAAAATGAATGAGTCCAGCATTTGCTTTGGCAATAAGGGAATCAAAATTCTTGTCAGTGACAAAGAGATTTGTGTCATCAGCAAATAGTATAGGTGACAATAAACTTGATGCATTAGCAAGATCATTAACATATATCAAAAACAACAAGGGTCCTTGAATGGATCCTTGTGGAACGCTACATTTTAGTACAGCCAACTGTGATCGATTACCATTAAAAACAGCAAATTGCTCTCTGTTGTTCAAGTAATTATCAACCCATTGTAAAACCTGTTTTTTAAAACCATAACATAACATGTTTGATAACAAAATTTCATGATTCACCGTATCGAAAGCCTTTAAAGAAGATGAGTGGGATAAAATCATATCAAGGAGGATTCCAGAGATATCATAATTAGGTTATTACAATTCAGAATGCTCCATCAGATCTACTAGTACCCTTGTAAGCTATTCAGACTTGGTTTAAAAGAAACACCAGACTGTTGGAGGTGTAGCAGTGAGGAGGGTGACTTAGTCCATGCACTGTGGTCATGCTCAAAAGTACAGGCCCATTGGTTCAGAGTCCATGAGTATCTCACAGAGGTTACAGGGGTAGATAATGAGTTTTGTCTTAGGAATCCTCAACCCACTGACCACATTGTAAAATCCCTGGCAAATTGGATTCAGAAAGCTGTTGAAGGCCCATTATTTTAAGAATGGATCTCAGAAATGGGCAAGAAGGCAGCTTTTGAGAGAATGTCTTCTAGCCTAATAAATGAGGTAGAAAAATATAATAATAAATTGGGAATGTTTCTGCAGTTCCACTCATGACTGGGGGCCAGTGAGCACAAAATGTTATGTGTAGTTGTATACATGTAGAAACATGTTGTCGTGCATACAGCTGTTGTTGGGATTGTAATGAGTGCAGGAGGGTGGATGTGGAGATGGCGCAGCTGGGATAAGGAAACATTTATATGGACACTATTACATGGACACTATTTTGTCTTTTACAATAGTGGCCGAAAGGGAAAATGCTTTCTGTGCCACAGGGGATTTTTTCACTACAGTACTGTGAGTGGCCACTGGGAAAAATTTGCTGCTAGGCTGAGCAGCTTTCCGGGGGGCCTGTAAATGCTAGCAACAATTTCAAAAACAAGTACACAAATTGGCTTCAGTACTACTTTACAGGATTCACAGACAAAGCACTTGTCTTTTGCTGGACACATTTTTCCCACTAATACAACATGCTAATGTTATTGGCACAAGCTTTTGGCATCTTACATAATATAAATTTGTTTAGCAGCTAGTGGAGATTTCCTCTGCTCATATAAGGCCAGGAACAGCGACATTTGACAAAGGTAACATTAAAAAATTCGGCTTCATTACAACTCGCAAGACACAGTTGTTTTATACTAAACATGTTTTCCTCACAAATACAGCATGCTAAGATTAGCTTAAGCCTACAACTTTAAACAATGTATATAATTAGCCTAGCGGCTAATGGACTTTTCCTATTCATAGAAAGCCATGATTAATCACACACAAGACTTAAAATGCTATTTTGTGGGGGCCTTATTATCTTCATAATTTATTGTTTCTTTTCTGTGAAATAAAAGTAAATAAAAGCTTTGTTTGCAGCGAGGGAAATGGTTTTCAGCTTACAAAAAATGACACGAGGTCTGTGTCACTGCGACATGCAGTTCCATTTCTAAGGTGGTACAGGTCAGGCTACGGCACAGAGTATGCATCTACACAGAGCCTTCACTGTAGGTGCAGTGTCAGTTCTGTAGAAGTGATGTAGAAGTATAAATTTTCCCTTTTTCATCTTTTCTTCCTTAGAGAAGAGCACTGACAGAGACTTGGTGAATTCTATCCTCGACGTGGAAGACTTGGTCAAATTCGGCAACAAACAGAGGTGTGATTTGTGTATTCATGTTCACTTACTTGTCTGTTTCCATTACCAAATTTCTGTCCTGCTTATTAGAAGTCCAGTGAAACAGCTGATGCATGGTTTTTGCTTAGTAGTTGTTTGTGGAGTGTGGGGCTGCAACTAATGTTGATTAATCTGGTGATTATTTTCTCAGTCATCCATTTGGACCATAAAATGTTAGAACATACTGACTGCTGAGTATCTTAATCCTCAAAAGGACAGTTCACCGTAAAATCCAAAATACATGTTTTCCTCAAACTTGTAGCCCTGTCTGCCTCTCAAACTCAGATCAAACTGTAAATCTAGACATTGCTGATCAAATATAAACCAAGATACTGTTACTGTGTTGCCTTTTTCTTGCCTAAAATGTAGTGCTGCACGATTAATCTAATCGCAATTGCGATGTCAGCCTGTGCGATTACATAACCGCATAAAAGGCTGCGATTTTATGTAAATAAATGTTAATGTGTGTGCCTGTAAACGTGATTACCTTTCCTGTAGTGTTCCTGTAGTTTGTTGACATCACGGCCACAAGCTATCCGGTGTGTGCAACACGTATGGTGGTCAAGTGACCATCTGGCGTGCAGCAGTGACCCAACACAGACACTGAGGCCCTGTTACGACAACAATTTCAACTGAAAATGGTGAACTTTAGTTGCATTTTGGCCAATCGTTTACAGTTTGCAGTTCCTCTGAAAATGGAGACTTTTCGCACATGCACATTACTGTTCCAGTCACTAGACATGCCCAACGTCACAACAACAATGCCGAGCTCTGTTTGTGCTGCTCACCCTGTTGATTTGAAGTGAAGTGTTGATCTGTTAATGTAGCAACTCCACCTCGTCATCCATCCAAAGACGAGACAAAGTTATTTGTCCATGCTTTCACCTTTGTGTCTTCTTTGTTTTGGTTTGTAATCACCGCGTTGTAGAGGAAGGCGCTTCAGCGCAGGCGCATGACGTCATGCCGTGGTGTTGCTTTGCAAATTTACAATGCCACCCATTGGCCTGGCGTGCGTACTGCAGCATTTCCAGTAGATTTTGCGGCCCTGTGTGAGCGGGGATCGTTTCAATAACGTCATAATATAAACGCAGAAGTTTTTTTAGAACGCAAAGGACAGACTTTTCCGTTTATAGAGAAACCGTTGTCATCTAAACAGTAGGCTTGGCTATTCCAAAGACTCCTTGCGAAGCACTCCTCCGGGGTTTTTTGCGGACCTAATTGTATTGCGGAGTTTTGCACAGCGGTGACCAGATCTTTGCTCTCAAACCACAAAAAAATGTGGTGGCACAACAGTCTCCTTCAGTACATTATTCTATGCTTTCTTTTGATTTTCACATTGGCTAGTCATCCTGTTTAATTTGTCTTCTGATTATATCGGAACCGTTGAAACAAGTTGTAGGAAGCCTCTGCAAGTAATTGGTTGCTGGCAGACACTCTGTGCTGCAATAAAATGGTTAATCAGCAGTGTTGTGCACTGTAGAGCCGATGCACTGCTGGTTCTGCCGGCCTGAATAGAATATAATGTCTACTGTTGTGTACAGCCTTTATAGACTGAGCTGAGTAGTGATGCGCGGGTTGACCCGTAACCCACGGGAACCGCAAATGGATCTGTGGGTCGGGCAGCAGTGATCGCCTGTTAAATCGCTCTGTAAATGATATTTTGATATTATCATTAAAATCTATAAATCAATAATCTATTACTGTCATGGCATCCGAAGGCACTGATGCATTGAGCAGGTGACAGTCCGCGGTCATTTTCAAAACACACTTGTGTCACGCACTCCAAAAGAAACTTGTTGAAACTTTAAACAATAATTTATTGTACAAAACAGGGGAAGCAAACGTTGACAAAAACGGTTCCATAATTCATATTAAATTCAAAAGATAACAAAAAACAGCTACAAGTTAGAAGGAATAGTGATAAAGTGGTAAAACTTGGCATTGATCCACAGCCTCAGACGGATGCGCTCAAGCGTGCCGTGCGCACAAGCTCCGTTGGTAGGCGATACTATATTTTCACATTTTTAACAATGCAATTTGAAAGTTTTGATTTTTATTGATAACCTACATTTACCAACAACAAAAAGACTAAATTTAACACCTGTTTAAAAAAAAAAAAAAGTAAATAAAAAAACGAATATCGAATACCAAATTTTCATAACAAATACCTACCCATAGAAACGAATATTCAAATATCTGAATATTTGGGTACAGCTCTACTATACAGGGCCTGAAGATGAGCATGAGCACAACCAAGAACAGGCTGAGTTGTTGGTGGAAAAAAACGCAACGTCTATTACATGACGATACTTTGTATTCAGTTATGGTGACATTCAACAGAAAGACGTGTTCTGTAGAAGTTTAACAGTTAAAGTCGCCACGTCCCACGGCAACATGACCAATCTATATCAACACTTAAGACAACACAGAGAAAAGTAGGAGGAATGCATGCGAGAGAAAGCCAAGCCGTGTAACGTTAAAGACAAAGAGACAACTGAAAGCTGCCAGAGCCTCATAGAACAACATCCAAGCACAGTTACACAAACATTTGTAAGTGTCACGGGGAAATCACAGACTCCATAACAAACTATATAATAACAAATAAGAAATTGAGCAATTTAGCTTGATTTCGGCCCACTTGACATGGTGCTGTGTTGTGCTATAGCGTGCTGGAATTTGTCATTTACGTGACAACACCTGAACGCAACACAGGCTCGCTCCGCTGTGTGTACAGTGCCGTGCTGTGCTGCTGTGTGAGCAGCGTGTTTGACTGTGCCCAGTCTGTTCATGGTTATTTACACTGTCCATAACAATAACTATGTCAGGTCAGTGACCCCCTAATATAATGTAGGGGAAACACTGAATCAAGCAAGAAGACTAATGATGCCATTTTTTTATTACATTGTAATTGCGATCGCAATCGTAAATTGCGATATTATCCACTCAAATTGCAATTGCACATTTTTATCAAATTGTGCAGCACTATTAAAATGTTGTCAGAAACATGTTTTAGCTTACCGTAACACTGTAGTATAAGATCATTTGAAACCAGCCAGCCATCATTGTGTCAAACAAACGAGCTACATTACATCACCCACCAGTGGGAGCATAAATGGTGCGTTTGTTTTGTACTCGAAGGTCGGAAATTCCCAGTTCCCGGTTGGAAGCTTAAACTCAAACGCACCCTGAAATCAGATTTCCATCTCGGAAACTTGGAGCAAACGCATCAATCCCAACTTACAAATTCAAGATGGCTGCCTGTTACATACATAGTGATTAAACACTCTGCTAAAGTACTGTTTATAGCAATTTTATCTTATTTGTTTTACATTAGGTCAGCCTCATCTGTGGCTTTCATCTATTGGAGTGCATGATGCTTTTGAAGCTGTCTATACTCCGAAAGTGCAAGGGCAACAAAGGCTTTCTTGCGGGTGTCCATGTTTTTTCCGACTTGTCCACCGTTGTCAACTAGAATACAAAAACTGTTGTCAACTCGGAGGTGACGTCATTCCCACTTCCGACTTCCGACCACTGTGTACAAAACGAACGCAGTGTTATTAGTCTGGTGTGCTGCAGTGCCTTCTGGTAGTTGTAGGTTTTCTACCTCTTGAGCAAAAGCAAATGCCACAGTCCTTTTTCTCCATTTTCTATTAGGGATGCACCGAATATTTGGTAACCGAATATATTCGGCCGAATATTGCAAAAAAATACACATTCGGTATTCGATGGAATAAGTTATTTGTTTATTTGCGACTAAAAATAGTTTTGAAACGCCAAGTATTGACTCTAACTGTGACCGCTGTGGAACAGCAACAGCTACTTTATCACATATGTTCTGGTTTTGCCCAAAATTAATAGAGTTTTGGCAGCTTATATTCAAATTCTTTTCTGACCTGCTAGGAATACCCATAGAACCTCTTGCCATAATAGCAATATTTGGTGTAGCACCGCAGGATTTATTCCCCACTCGACATGGCAAAAACATGATGGCATTTGCTATGCTACTGGCCAGAAGACTTATATTGCTTAAATGGAAAGACAAATCTCCTCCAACCTTCAGTCAATGGATCAGGGATCTTCTACACCATCTGACTTTAGAAAAAATCCGCTATGCCACAAGAGGCTGTGCCCTCAACTTCTATGCTATATGGCAACCAGTGCTAGATCATGTTGAAAAGATAGATGCCTCAGACATTTTAAATGTATAGATATAACCCCTTTTTCTTTTTACTATCCTGTTATTTTTATTTGTGTATGTTTTTATTTGTCTTGTTAACTTGATTTGCGGATTTTTGTGTATGTGCGTGTGCGTTTTCATTTTTTCTTTTTTTTTTTAAAAATCATATAGGATAGGCTTAAATCATTCCGCATGCTGTGTGAGTACAGATTTCAACCACCAGCAGAAACGATAGGCGAATCCCACCGGTTGTGGGTTGAACAGGGGTCACAGACACAGACAGTAATGTATTCCTGTCAAATACAGCGGCCATCGGCTTACGGGGCGACAGAGAAGTCGGCTCCAATAATATACTCTTCTTGGCGTCATGACTGCCCAGTAGTACCTGAACAGCTGAGCCAACTGAACACAGGTATGTGGTGTGTCAGAGGAGAAACGAGCCGTTCACATTTCTGTCATTGTGGCAGGTAACAGCCCACAAACCTCACTGCACTTTAGGGACTGTTCTTTACTTATGGAGGGACTGTTCTTTACTTGCCAGGGGAGGAGGGTGGCTGGTTGATTATTATTTTATTTATTTATTTTATTTTGATCCCCCTATGTTAATCACTTATTGATGCTGTTTTTGAAGTATGAATAAGTCAGTAAGTAATTTATTCCATTGAAATATCATTGATGTATTATAGAAAAGTGATTTATCTTTTTATAAATGACAAAAGGCACATCTGCCTTATTTACACTGTGGCATCGTGATACTACTCAGAACCGTGATTTTTTTCATTGGTATTGTACAGTAGGTCCCAATTTTGGTACCATGACAACACTAATCTGGAGGGTGTTCATCTGCAAAAACTAATGAAAAACTAAACAACGATATTCGGTATTCGGTACTCAGTATTTGGCCAAGCGTTTAATATTATTCGGCTTTGGCCCCAAATTTTCATTTCGGTGCATCCCTATTTTCTTTGATCATGTAGCAACTCAAAAGTACTTGCGTCTTTATTCTACATAGACAGCCCACTTTTATCAAAAGACCATCTTTACAGCTTTCCCAGCTCTTTCCACCTCCTGAATCCAGTCACAAACACCTACACACATCAACTTTTGACTGGACTGTGGAATGGGCAATTTTAATTTAATTAAATTTCTAATTTCTATTTGTGCAATTATTTTAACTTATTTTATTTTATGTCTATTTTAATACCGCTGTATTATTGTTGATAAGGGGAAGTGTGGGTGGTGTGTTGTTTTTTTATGAGCTGCTGGACAGTTGAATTTGCCTTCAGGTATGCATAAAGTTCTTTCTATCTATTCTATTCTATCTTCTATGTGAAATACCTCTTCAAAGAAAAGTTTCCCTCCAGGGATAGTAAACTGAATTGTAGTCTTTGTATGCAGTGTGTACACTTGAATTGAAAGTTGAACTTTCAATTGAAAGTTGAACTTTTTCTGCAGGGTCTGTCCTTACTACCTCTCCCGTTCCTTGAAGCAGCAAGCAGATGTCATTTTTATGCCATACAACTACCTGCTGGATCCGAAGGTGAGCTGACTCACAGAGACAAATCTTATTTCCTGCTTTATTACTTTGAGGCTGGGCAATAATCTGACTCTGAATCTGCATTGAGTGATCAGCTCCCAGTCTGTCTGTAAGCGACAGATCCCTCTCACTCACTACGGTGTGCTGGGAAATTAAGTCAATAAATGCAAACACTTTATCGCTTCCATTTCTCCCGCTGGTGCTGACATGAAAGACTGTAAGGCCCAATCCCAATTCCTATCTTAAAGCCACAGTGTGTAGGAATTTTCCCATCTAACATTGAAATCACATATTGCATTCAAACAGATGGCGCACTCTAGCACCTCACTGTTTCAAACACGTATTGCAACAACTGTAGCCGCTGTGTACCAAAAAGCTATGATAACACTGATGAAACCATGTCATCCAATACTACATGGAGTATTAATTCAGGCTCCTACACAGACACATGCGACACGAGTTGACAAACCCCCTCCTCACCATGCTGGCTGTGTTTACAACGTAGGACTGTAGGGCGGGTGTAAATGGAAACAGCTGATAGTGGCCAGCAGCACTACTGCCGCATAACAAAGTCCCACTCTGTGAGCATAATGCAGGATCATGTATTATGCAGCATCACGGGAGACGGAATCCTTGTCGCCAAGAAAGTGCAAAAGGGAATCAAAAAGGCAGCGTGACCGGCGAATTAAAAAAAACAAGGGTCAGCACTGGGGTTGCCTTTCCCAGGTGGAGAGAGCTGCTGAAGGAGAAAGGTACTACAATCACAGGCCAGCGCTAACGGCGGCTAACAGCTTAACACTGGCTAACAGCGGCACAGTGATGCGAGGAGAGGGATGAGGCTGTTAGCGACTGGCCGCTAACACGGGCTAACAGCAAACAGCAGCGCCGGCCTGTGATTGTATTACCATCCTTGCTCAGCAGCTCTCTCTACCTGGGAAAGGCTACCTGGATGTGGGCTTTCGTTTTTTAAGTCGCCGGTCACGCTGCCTTTTCTATTCCCTTTTGCGCTTTCTTGGCGACAAGGATTCCGTCTCCCATGATGCTGCATATGCATGATCCTGCATTATGCTCAAAGAGTGGGACTTTGTTTCAAATTTGCCAGGGTAGTAGCGAAGCGCCTCTTGCTCCTCTCCTTCGGCTCCTCAGTCACGCAGTGAAGGCGGTGCTGTATGTCCCTTGCTGGCGGGTGTATTCTCAAGATGGCGAAGCGTAATGGAACCCCACAGACAACTTACACAGACGCACAATGTACAAACAAATCCAAAATTCTCCTTTTACGAGAATAAGTCAGATTATTGGTGGGGGTAATAGTACACCAGTGATGACATATTTATGAATGCAGATATCAATTTTTGCCAATAAACAACTGAAAATGTTACACACTGTGGCTTTAACTCTCAATCTTAATTCTCAAGCTCAACCCTCAATCTCACTAGCCCTCAAAACCAAGTGTTAAGGGCTATCTTGTGACTTTAAAATGGGACACCCCTCAAAGGCAAATACATCTTAAGACTGTGGGGGGCCAAAACTCTGTCCAATCTGTCAATTCAAAGAAGAAGAAATATACATCATCAGTAGTCGTCAATAAAAAGATGTAATGATTTTTTTTTTCCCAACACTTAATTTCAATTCTTGTACAAAACAAGCAGTGACAGACATGAACAGAACAAATATGCCAGGGTTAAGAGAAAAGAAAGAGAAATAAAATAAACAAACAAATAAATAAAAAAGTTCAGCAGCTCAAACCATTAAATTGTTTACATATTTTCAGTCTTTATAGCTTTGGAGTTTGTGGAGTGCTGAATGGTTTCTAAGTATTGCTGCATTTCATTCATAAAAATTTTGAACAAGGATTTTCTGAAAAATTTACTCTTATGAATATGGAATTTCATAAATAGATTAATAATATAGAATTGTTTTTTTAAATGCTTACATCATAAAATTCAAACAGCACGTCCATGTCCAGTAGAGAAAATAGAACATACATATTGCAACGACTATACTCAACAAAATCTTTCCAAAAAGTGACAGTATAGGGGCAGCTCCAAAACAAATGTACAGTTACCTAACAACAATCTTCAACAATGCCGTCTGCAGCTGTACTGATTTCATATTGAAACAGAATGCTTGATCACTAGGGGAACAGTTGCCGTTGTGACCGAGAATTATGTTATGAATAGGAACAGTTCACAAGTTACAAATTACTCACTCCCATAGTTTTTTTGGAGCCTGCTTGCTTTTTGTAAACTTGTCTTCATTGGTGGCCCTGAAATGAATCAGGGCTTGTGTTTTGTCTGGTGGCCCTGAAATGGAACAGACATCACAACACTACTTTCTTTTATTTTTTATTTTTTTGGACTACCTGTCATACATTTAGTTGGTTAAGTTATTAGTTTAGTTTCATGCAGTATTGCAAGTATTATCACAATGAATACTGTAGTCAACATCCAGCAGAACTGGTGAGGCTGTTTACATGGTCACACAGGTGTTATCTGGTGACTTTCATCCATGTTAACGTTTCACTCTTTGGGTTATAAGTTGATATTCAACCAAATAACCTGTACCACAACAACCGACGTAACTTATTCTGCGGAAATTCACCAGATAATACGATCACTAATGTTAACCTGCAGCTGTAACATTACCAGCTGCAGACTCTACAGCTACAGGAGGTGACACCATCCGGTGATCTTACAAAAATGTCGATGCAAACATTTCATTAAAACAACTTAACAACTACATTATCACTGAGTAAAAATGACTTTTTGTAACTGAATAACTCGGTTATCAGAGAACCGGGGTTACGTGCAGGGGCAAGCGCCCGCGCCGGCTTCGTTAGCTAGCCAAAAGAATGTGTGTTACGCTACAAAGAGGTCTATAGTCCATAAAATGACGTTAAACTAAGATAATGCAATGGTTATCATAATTTTAAAACAACTATTAACGAGGAAAATACTCACATTGATAACTCACATTGTCGCTGCCATCTTGCATTGGCTGAATCGGATGGTATATCGATTTTTTTACAGCAAGATATAGATTTAGACAATATCATTCATATCGATATAGGATGAAGTTGTGTCACATAACGCATGCCAGTGATTATCTCTCCTCTCTCACGCTCTCCGCACAGCTCTGCCCCAACACTCACTCCCAAGTTCCCATGCAACACTAAGAGAGACACAGAGCTACTCCTCTGTTTAATCTGTCTGTTCACATTAGTCTACAGTGCAACATTGGTCTATATGTTCCACTGCTACACTAGATCAGTCTGTGAGATGAATGAAGGCACTGCAGTAACGCACATACAATACTGTGGGCCTTTTCCTCTGTAACTTTAGCCGCGTCCAGTCAAGCCACGTTGCGCTGATTTGTGTTTCTGTAATCAGTTTAGCTGTGCATCTACTTCTTCTCTAGAGTAGGTTCAAAAGCCAGGCTGTCAGGACTCAAGCGGGTAGCGGTGGCATCTGGCTGACAGCAGCCAGTGAAAGAAAAGTGAAAGCAGTGCTCTGTTGATTTAGCTTTGGGTAAAAGTTTTGGAACAATTGTATTTATGTTTTGCTTCTAGGAGATGCACTGAATTTGGGTGAAGAAGAACTTATTTCAGGTTTATTTCGATCCAAAGATTAGAACATTGGCAGGAATTTAGCACAAAATGTTTTTGATTTAAATGTGAAATTTGAGAGAATTTGCCCTCATATTACATATCCAAATAAATTCTGGTATTTTGTTCTTTCCCTTTGTTCCACAGAGCCGCAGAGCACACAATATTGAGCTAAACAGAGCTGTGGTCATCTTTGATGAAGCTCACAATGTGGTAAGACTCTGTCCTGGAATATAGTTTTTACAAGATATTTAATATTCTATTGTTTCTAAATCTAGGCCCAGTGAGTGACCCTGACCTAGGGAACCCACTGGTTCCAGTTGTTACTGGTTGATAAAAGTTAAATTGTGGTTAATCTATGTAGTGTTGCTGTAATTTGAAGAATTAACTGACACAGGATAAATAAAGTGTTATTGAACTGAATCAAATTAAATAGTTGCTCTGACAGCTTTAAAGGTCTAGTGTGTAGGATTTAGTGGCATCTAGCAGTGCAATTGCAGCCAACTGAAACTTTCCTGTGTGCCAAGCATGTAGGAGAACTATGGTTGCTGAGCTACTGTAGAAACAACATGGCTGACTCTCTGGGAGAGAGGACCCACTCCACATGTAGATATATACAGCTCATTCTAAAATAATGAAAACACAATATTTATTAGTTTCAGGTGATTTTACATTAAAGAAAACATAGTTATGAATATTATATTTCATGTCAATATAGTGCCCTAAATCCTACACACTGGATCCTTAACATGCCTTTGTGCTTGCAGCGTGATTAATCCTACAAATAGAAAACAGCACAAACTTCCTAAAGACATTCTTGCGCTCAGCACAGCTATGCTGTAGGAGCTGAAGGACAAATTCAACCCTGCATACCTTCTCGATTCCACAAGCATAGAGTCTCATTTATAGCCATTGTGTTTGCACAAAACAGGGCCTTCCCACACAAAAGTTGTGTTCTTCAAAACAAACTTGATGGGAGAATGTGAGCACCTGTAGGGAAGCTCTGACCCATGTGTATGAACATTTTGAAGACAGGAGAAATTGATGACGCAGATTTTTAATCTTAAATTAAAAAATTAAATTTCAATTGTTATTTTTAGATCCAATTCATCAGAAACATTCACACTAGAAGTGTTATTTGTACTTGTGCTAGTGAGCCATAACTTTTCCATAATCACCTTTGATTGTAAAAAATGATAAACTAACTCAAATCTCACATTAAATTCTGTTAAAGCCTCCTCATGAAACAACAAAGCACAATTAAGAATATAGTGTCACACCATATGAAAAGACCTCAAAGAGACGCAGGGAAATCACAGACTCTTATTACAAAGTATTTGGCACGAGACATCAATTCAATCAATCAATCAAATTTATTTATAAAGCCCAATATCACAAATACAATTTGCCTCACAGGGCTTTACAGCATACGACATCCCTCTGTCCTTTAGACCCTCACAAACCTGAATACAGGTTTGTAGATTTTTTTACACATTTACATATCTGATTACGCACACAGATTCTAAATACACATTTGCAGATTTTCGTATGCATTCACAAACTTTATTACACTTTTACAAATTATTTTACACATGTACAAATCTGATTACGCACACACAGATTGAGATAGGCATTTGCAGCTATTTTGCTAACATAATGGCCCCATAGTTAAAGTTCTCCGGAACAGCGCTGGATTTCTGGCGTGGCGAAGTTTCTGTCCGGCACAGACAGAAGTGCTCTGCAGTGTGAGCATTTCACTTGCATTTGCCTAAAAATATATATATGTTAGAACCGGGAAAATGATTTAGGTGCACAGTGTTTGAGTAAACACAACCTACTGTTTACCATAATCGGCATCGGACGTTTTTTCATCGTTAACCGATCAAATAAATGTATTTTAAAACTTGCTCCTTTGGCTCTGATACAGCCTCTCCCTCCCTGCTTGCAGTCCCCACTGCACTAAGCTTTGTAACAGTGTCCCGCCTACAGCCCCCTCTGATTGCTTACACGGCACAAGTGATAGCCCATCAACACTGACGCCTGTGCATGCTTTCACATTGTGTCACATTGAGACACAGAGCACAGATGGAGCGGGAGAGGCTCCGGTAAGCCAGCGGTAATTTTGAAGGTAAGGTAACAGAAACCAGACAGAAACGAAAGTTGCAATAAAAATCCTCTATGCTGAAGTCACCACCACAACATTATATGATCCATTTCAATGATGACAGGCTTGCCCAGAGGCCGAATTTCAACATAACTGCCTGTTTAATTCACATCAAGCGTGATACAATTTTGTAAACAGCCTAAATGATTTAGCTTCTAAAAATGAATAGCACCAAGGCAAAAAAAGAGATGTATGAGCTATAAGTCAAAAAGACAGATAACCACTGGAAGTTTAATCTTTATTTATAAAGTCATTATGCTGTAAAAGTTTAATCTGAAAAGTAACGACAAAAGCTATAATCTTTTTGTTCGTTTTGATAATAAACACATTCCTTTGCAATTGATTTTGTGACCGCAACACCAAGCGACATCTATTGCACATCTGTCCGTCCTGGAAGAGGGATCCCTCCTCAGTTGCTCTTCCTGAGGTTTCTACTGTTTTTTCCCCGTTTAAGGGGTTTTTTTTTGCGGAGTTTTTCCTTATCTGCTGTGAGGCAAATTGTGATTTGAGATATAGGGCTTTATAAATAAAATTGAATTGAATTCCCAAGCTCTACAACCAACGCCGTAGTAAAGATCAATTAGAAATGGCTACAGTGAAGTTCTGCGCAACCAGAGCTGTGGTCAAGCAGGACCGCAGAACCTTATTTAAATCTGACTGTTCACTTTGTCGACAATGATTTTGAGCTTAAAAAACGCTGCATACAAACATCTTACTTCCCCCAAGACCACACTGGAGAAAACATTGCATTGGGCCTGAGGGAGGCTTTGGCAGCGTGGGACCTGTGTGAGGAGCGTCAGGTTACCATCACTACAGACAGCGCCACTAACATCATCAAGGCGGTGCAGCTTAATAACTGGCAAAGAGTCCACTGTTTTGGCCATAGGCTTCATCTTGCAATTGGTAAGTTAATTATTTTACATTACTTTGCCTATCTGCGATGTTTGCTGTTTCTATTTTTTATCTGTATTTTGTTATTACTAGTAATATTTGACCAAATTGAAACTGCATTATCAAGCCTCCATTGTCTCAAACAGCTCTTTGGCCACCAGTAATTATCTTTCTTTAAATGTGTTTGCTATTTGTGTTAATGTGTTCCTAAAATCTTTTTTTTTTTTTTTTTTTTTTTTTTTTTTAATTACAAAATGAACCAAAATTCTGTTGGGTTGATTAAAATTAGTCAAAGATTGCTCCCAAATTCAAACTGTTAGACTAGACAAAAACAATTAAAACATAAAGCGAAATGAAATAAAATTAAAATATTTCAGATATAAAAAAACAAACATTTACAAAATGATCCCTGTGCTCTCTACTTTATGAAAGTCAAATTATTTAAGACAAACTTTTACAAAAAGCATAAACATATCTGACAGAGGCTGTTTTATACTGCACACACAAACTAACACACTGATTTAAAAACAACAACCTTTATGACTGTATAAGCCTCTCCTTCCACAATATTAAACCTGGGACAAGAATGAATGTGGTCCATTTGTTGCAATGAAAATTATTGGAATAAGATAATTTTAGCAAACAGAACTTTCTATTTGCATCCTCAGTCTAAACGTTACTCTCTAGAGGGGTGACACATTACCACTCAAATATGTTCACCTACTGGAAAAGTTGTCTTGAAGCCACGTTAGGATGTTACCAGAAAATCTTTATTTTCCCACAGACATTTTGGTTGTTCAAATATTAGACATATTTTCCAAGCTTGGAAATGGTTTGCAATTAACATAATTAAGTTTTGAATATACATTGTTTTTGTATTTTTTTAGAATATCCCAAAACATGTCTATAGTTACACAAAATACATTGCTAATTTAAAGTCTAGCGCGGCGCTAAGGTGTTTCAGATAATACAACATGTTTCTGAATCTGTAGAGGATAAGAAAACTTCATGGGTGTCTTTTTCACTCCTCTCTTTCACAGAAAATGAATGAAAGGTGAAGCTCACTGCACCAACAGGGCTATTGAGATATGCAGGAAGCTTGTGGGCCATTTCTCACAGCTGGAAGAAAAGAGAAGCCTTGAGGGAGGCACAGAGGGAGCTCAGCCTTCCACAACACGCTATGGTGACAGACTGCCAGACACGATGGGGATCCACACAGAAAATTATAGCAAGAGTCCTGGAACAACAACATGCTTTGACCAAGGTTCTCTCTACAGACTGCAAAACGCGACAGCTACTGCCCTCATGGCAAGACCTGGACGTCCTGGAATCTTTAAACAAGGCTCTCAGCCCACTCCAAGAGTTCACCGATGCTTTGTCAGCTGAACAGTACTTAAGCATATCATTCCTGAAACCTGTTCTCCATCTTCTGAACACCTTAGTACTGGCTGAAGAGGCAGAGGCCAGTGACCTGACCAAATCACTGTAAGCAAAAATCGTCAGCTACCTCAATGAAAAATATCAAGCCACACAGGACCTGCTGAACATCACAACATTCCTTGACCCCAGGTTCCGAACAAAATACATGTGTACAGAAGAGACGAAGACCACAAAGGAACGAGTGATCTCTGAGGTGATCAGTTATTATTTTCTCTTATGCTGGCATAATTTTATTATTTTATTTTTTTTTAAGTATATTGACCAGTTCTATCATGTAGTGTGACTGTTAAACTCTTTAAGCTCCTAGAGATTTTGATATTTATATATTTGGTATTTTAAATGGTTTTATAAAAATTCAGTTCTTCTTTTTGTAAATATTACAGGTGATGGCGATTCAGCAGCAGCCTGAAGTGCAGCACACCATAGCAATGGAGGTTAGCTTGGATGTGGACAATCCACCTGCAGCTAAAGCCAAGAAGAAAACTTTAGCCAGTTTCTTCCAGAACAGCATGCACACGCCAACAACAGCCTCAGCATCAACCACCTTTGATCCCATGGCACGGTGTAGTGAAGAAGTGGCTACTGAACTAAATACATACACTTACATGCCCTGTTGGCCATGAGTAAGATCCATTGAAATGGTGGAAGTGCCACAAAATAAATTTCCCTTTGCTGTCCAGACTAGCTCAGAAATATCTATGCATACAAGCAACAAGCTCTGCGTTAGAAAGAGCTTTTAGCACGAGCGGTAACATTGTATCAGCCGATGGGCTGATACAATGTTACCGCTCGTGCTAGCTCTTTCTGTCTGTGGGAAAAAAAACCAACATGTCCACCTTGTCTGGTGGACATGTTGGTTTTTTTGTCAAAGAACCTCTGAAGTGGTGGTAGCTGGAACCTTTTAGAAAGAGGATATGGAAGTATTATTTGATAATAAGAAAGTACAGTGGTAACATTTTTATTGGTTTGGGTGTGATTGACTGAGCTACCCAAAGCATCCATTTTATTTTATATCCAGTGTAATTTGTAGAGGAAGTTGTAGTAGGCTACAAAGTATACCCCATTTTGGAAGTTAACCACTGATTTTTATGTTAAACCTCTCTCAAATGTCCGTTTTTGAGCATTCAAAATGTCTTATTTAATTAATATTTTGTATTCTCTTATTTGTTGTTGTAGTTGTACTTAATGTTTAGAGAGAGAAAAACAAAGTGCCACAGCCAGTTGCACTTTAAAGGACTGCCTTTGTTGTATTGAGAGACGGGCACTGTCTGTGTTTGCACTTTAAAGAAATGCCTTTATTTGCTTACTGCACTTTGTTTTATTAGATAACAATACTTGAAAGATTTACCAAAATGCCTACAGACAAGCTGTTAACTGCCTCTGTACACTGCAGTAATGTCTTTCTTTTTTACAGTGCTGAACAATCATTTTACTTTACTTTTATCTTAAGTACTACTTAAAAAGTTGCAGATTACAAAATGCCTGCAGAAAGGCCTTTAAGTTTACAATAATGTCAATATTTGCACTAAGCCAAAATACCTTTATTTTCAAAAAAAGAAAGAACTTTTGTTTATATGAAAATATTATTTGGAGAACATTTACTGTAAAAAAAAAATTACGGTTTTTGTAATTTTATGCTGCTGAATATTTGTATGTTCTGGTTGGGAAATAAACACTCCATAACTATCATTGTTCTCTGCATTTTCCTTGATCATCAAGCAAGAAGACTCATAATACCATTTATTTATTATAATTGCGATCACAAATTGCAATATTGTCCACTAAAATCGCAATCGCACATTTTTATCAAATCATGCAGCACTAAAATAAATAAATAAATAGTGTTCTCCTACTGTACTTCCATTTTTAAATGATATCCCATGGTGGTGGATACCACTGATTAGGGCTGTCAAAAGCACCATGAAATTGAGTTCGAATATTTTCAAATTAATTTAGTAGACTTCGAATATTATTCGAATTTATTATTATTTTTTATTATTAATTTATTATTATTATTGTTATTATTATTATATTTTTTTATTATTTAAAAAAACAAAACAAAACACAAATGTAAATAAGATGCTTATTGCTGGCGCAATATGAATGTGACACCCGTTCTGACTGCAATGTTTGGATACTTCAGTGTATCCAAATATATTTTGAACTTCAAATTTTTTTTTGACAGCCCTACCACTGATCCCTATCACTGATCCCTTCAATAAGGGGTGAAGAAATCAGTCTGATGCTGTAAACATAAATACTGCGGTGACACTTGACCATTGCTATGATTCACGGTAAAAAAAAATCATTGATCAGCAGGCTTATCAACATTCATGAGGTGCTTTGTATTTACTATTTATGGTTGGACAAACCATAAAAATCAAATCATGTTGTGCGCATATGTGTGCTCATATGGGACTAGAGATTCAGGATCATGAAGATGGACATGACTGTTGTCTTGTCTGTAGTGGCAACGTTCTTGTAGAGGGCAGAATATCCCACCAGATGATGTTTTTGCTGTCTGCAGGAGAAGACATGTGAAGAATCAACATCATTTGACCTAACTCCCTGCGACCTAGCCTTAGCCATTAATGCTGTGGACAGGTTGCTGGTGGAGCAGACTAAAGGAGCCATTCATGGAGACTCTATCAATGAAGATGTGAATGTAGAATCCCTCAACTCAGGTCAGCATGCTTATTTGTCTCAACAGCAGAGGGTGTAGAAACAGGGGGAAGGATTTCTGGCATTTGATGAACAAGGAAATTTGGAATGTCTTTGAATGTCATCAACAAATCTGCCCTTGCAGTACATGTACTTAAATGACAGCGGGTAATATGTTTTTTTTTGGTTCAGGTTTAAATGTGGCCACAATTGCTAAAATCAAACGTAAGTATTCTTTAAGCTATACAGAAGATAAATATACTTTATTGGAGCACTTATCTCGTTAGCTATATTTGGCTGTTAGTGTTGAGTGGGATTTTTACAAATTGCTTTTGTCTGTTTGACAGAGATACTGCTGGATCTGGAAGCTGCCATTGATTCCTATGATGTTCCAAGTGAAAAGGGCATCACTAAACCTGGAATGTATGTGAAAATGTTCTAGTAGATAGTAAGCAGACTGCAATGTTTTTGCCCTACTAACAGCTTCAAGTACAGCAGTGTCAGTGGATCTGTCCTTCTGTCTAAGCCCTGTTTACACCTGTAATTAAGATTCATCTTGGTGATGGGATCATAAAAGGGGATTTATGGTTGTGCGGAGACCCTACGCACGTAGCCTATGCACGTCGCCTATGCCATTGTGAGCATTTTTACTTGTGCAGTGGTGTGTCTGTGTCACTCTGCAGTTACACCTCCACAACACAAGTTGGCAGCAGAGGATTCTGTGAAGTGCTGTAAAGTTTAGTTGATTCAAAACACACCCAAAACACACATTAAATATGGCTTAATAGAGACAATTTGAAAAACAAGTACACCAATTGGCTTCACTACAACTCACAGCATTCACAGACAAACACTTGTGTTAATCCAGACACATTTTCCCCACAAATACAACATGCTAATGTTATTAGCACAAGCCTATGGTATCTTACATCGTATAAATTAGCCTAGTAACTAGCGATCTTTTCCTCTTCTCATATGAAACCTGGATAAATACTGAAATATAAATCCCTGAAGGATAAATCACACAAGACTTAAAATGTTATTTAGCTGAGGCCTTACTGTTTTCACAATTTATTGTTTCTTATCTGTGAACTAAAAGTTAATACAAGCTCTGTTTCCCCTGAGGGAAATGGTGTCTGTATACAGTGACAGATGAGGTCTGCGTCACTGCGACGCATAGTTACATTTCTAGGGAGGTGCACATTAGGTTACGGTGTAGGTTACGACGTAGGCTCCAAATCGATGCCTATGACATAACCTAAGTGTCGATTCAGCGCAGAGCTATAAATTACGTGTCAGTGTCCAACTTTAAAGCCCGGTATACATTGTGCAATTTGGGGCTGTTTCAGACAAATGATGACCAACATGAAAGAAACATGGCATTAGCTTTGGTTGTGGTTTGAAAACGGTGGTCCTACGTTGCATAGCGAGAGAGGTTTTAGGATGGCTGTTGTCATGGTCTTGCGATAAAAGTCAGCCTGGGATAAAATGCAGAAAATGTTGGATGGGATGACCATGTTACTCTGTGACTACTGTGTTACCACCTACATCTTCTAACCAACCGAAAGAAATGCAGCATGACACAATGGCGCTATACCCAAGCAAACTGACGGATAGCAGCTCACCATAGAGGTAAAATGCGCCAAAAGAGATGTGTGGGAATCCAGCAGCAAGATAAACCTTGTGGAGTTGTGGCAGCAGAGGCCTCGCCTGTATGATGTGCACTTCAGCTCTTACCATGATCGTGTAAAGAAGGAGGAAGCATGGAAGGACATAGCAGCAGAGTTGCAGCTGCCAAGTGAGCAACCTACTATAGCAGCTAGCAAACACAGACACACTGCAGTATACTGTGCCTACAAAACTTTAGGTTATTTAATAATGTGATCCTCTATGTTGTGCCTCACAGTTGGAGAATTAATAACCCGTGCAGCATCCTTGCACACTCAGTATGGAAAGCTATTGCATTGTGTGCTGCAGCCTTTGATCCAGTAGGCACTGTCTTCATACATCAAACTTGATGTCTTACCCAAGTTTATAATGCACAGTGTAGCTTGCACTAAACTTATAAGATTGCCAAAATGTCAAAGTCTGTAAGAGCCTGTAGTACAGGTGTGAATGCACCCAATGCATCTTGAGATCTGATTGCTCAGACCATATTCTGAGGTTGTCTAGGACACATGTGGCCACATTCTTTCAGCAGTGTGTATGCTCATGTGTTCTGGACCACATTGACGGGTTGCCTATTCAGCTGATATCCTAGCTTATATAACTTACCATCAGTTCCATTTCTGCGTGGTTAGCATGAGCTAACACAGCAGCAGCAGCTGTTAAATGGTCCCATCAAACTCGCACCAACGCCAAAATGGTTCTACTTGTTGATAACCATTAGCTAAAGTTAGCTGTATCATGCTAACAGTTAGCCTTGTCACTGTGTGTGTATAGACCGACACTCACCAACTGTCTCCAACTTGGCACTCACACTCCTGCAGCAGTAGTGTTGCGTGTTTGTTTGCATATAGAGCAGGTAAGTGAGGTCCCTATCACAAGAGGTCACCGGAGATGCATTCTAATGCCAGGTGTGAACAGGCAGACTTAGGTCTGTCAACTTGTATTTGCATCACCCAAGACTTATGATAATATTAAGTCTAAACAGGCTCATACACTTCCATAACAGTGTTATCATTTGCTGGTTAGATTCTCTGCCCTCACGGTGCTGCTTGTCTCTTATACATTCTTTGTACTGAACCATAAACAGAAAGTCATGAAAGATTAGGATGTAAAATAGGGCATAAAATTCAGTAAGAGACTATTTCACATTTCCCCGCTAGAAAAATAAGAAATGTTATAGCTAGATTAAGTAATATGTTTATGGCTTCTGTTATGTCACTTCCCACAGAAAGCTGGTTGAATATGGATTTTGAAATGAAGTGTTTTGTTTCTGTCTCAGTTTTATCTATGAGCTGTTAGAGAGAGCCCACCTGACTTACAACAGCAAGACGGCAGTCTGTGAAGCTCTGGAGCAGATCATTGGATACTTAGCAGGACGTCAGTATGCTTTAATGTCATGGTCTTTTTGTTTATATAACATTTGATTTACGTGACATTTTCTGCTGTTCACCATCTGATGTATATTTTGCAGATCGTCTCATTTCCCTTTACACCTACATACACTGAACAAAAATATAAACGCAACATTTTTGTTTTTGCTCCCATTTTTCATGAGCTGAACTCAAAGATCCAAAACATTTTCTATATACACAAAAGACCATTTCTCACAAATATTGTTCACAAATCTGTCTAAATCTGTGTTAGTGAGCACTTCTCCCTTGCCAAGATAATCCATCCCACCTCACAGGTGTGGCATATCAAGATGCTGATTAGACAGCATGATTATTGCACAGGTGTGCCTTAGGCTGGCCACAATAAAAGGCCACTCTGAAATGTGCAGTTTTGCTTTACTGGGGGGGGTCTGGAGGGGTCAGAAAACCAGCCAGTTTCTGGTGTGACCACCATTTGCCTCATGCAATGCAACACATCTCCTTTGCATAGAGTTGATCAGGTTGTCGATTGTGGCCTGTGGAATGTTGGTTCACTCCTCTTAAATGGCTGTGTGAAGTTGCTGGATATTGGCAGGAACTGAAACACGCTGTCGTATATGCCAATCCAGAGCATCCCAAACATCCTCAATGGGTGACATGTCCGGTGAGTATGCTGGCCATGCAAGAACTGGGATGTTTTCAGCTTCCAGGAATTGTGTACAGATCCTTGCAACGTGGGGCCGTGCATTATCATGCTGCAACATGCGGTGATGGTCGTGGATGAATGGCACAACAATGGGCCTCAGGATCTCATCACGGTATCTCTGTGCATTCAAAATGCCATCAATAAAATGCACCTGTGTTCGTTTTCCATAACATACGCCTGCCCATACCATAACCCCACCGCCACCATGGGCCACTCGATCCACAACGTTGACATCAGCAAACTGCTCACCCACACGACGCCACACACGCTGTCTGCCATCTGGTTGCAACCCTGATGAGGACAACGAGCATGCAGATGAGCTTCCCTGAGACAGTTTCTGACAGTTTGTGCAGAAATTCTTTGGTTATGCAAACCGATTGTTGCAGCAGCTGTCCGGGTGGCTGGTCTCAGACGATCTTGGAGGTGAACATGCTGGATGTGGAGGTCCTGGGCTGGTGTGCTTACATGTGGTGTGCGGTTGTGAGGCCGGTTGGATGTACTGCCAAATTGTCTGAAATGCTTTTGGAGAAGGGTTATGGTAGAGAAATGAGCATTCAATTCACAGGCAACAGCTCTGGTGGACATTCCTGCAGTCAGGATGCCAATTGCACGCTCCCTCAAAATTTGCGACATCTGTGGCATTGTGCAGTGTGATAAAACTGAACATTTCAGAGTGGCCTTTTATTGTGGCCAGCCTAAGGCACACCTGTGCAATAATCATGCTGTCTAATCTGCATCTTGATATGCCACACCCGAGAGGTGGGATGGATTATCTCGGCAAAGGAGAAGTGCTCACTAACACAGATTTAGACAACATTTGAGGGAAGTGGTCTTTTGTGTATATAGAAAATGTTTTAGTTCTTTGAGTTCAGCTCATGAAAAATGGGAGCAAAAACAAAAGTGTTTCGTTTATATTTTTGTTCAGTGTATAAGTAGGAGTGCAGTAGACAACAATATCTGCAGGCTACATCATACTGTTACAGTGCTAAATGATGTGTGGTAATTTGTATAATCAATAAATGACATTTTTGTGACATTGTTTGTCATCAGAGCAAGGAATATTCCTGAACACAAGTGGACTGCAGAAGCTGGCTAATCTTACACAGGTATGCTACATGGTGAAGCTAAAGGAATAGTTTTTACACTCTTTATTCCTCAGAGTTGGATGTTCATATGTATACCAGGTGCATGTCAAGCACAAAGTAAGGATGTGGGTAGCCTAGCTTACCATACTCTGTTCAAAAAAACACCAACCAAAAACTCTGAAGTTCACTGATGAACATGTTTCATCTTACAATTTAATGTGTACACAAAGAGAAATGTAACAGTTATGGTTTTAGGGAGAAGTGTTTTTTTTATGAGTCAGGTGCAGTGAAACAAGTTTCCCCGCACATCTACCACCAGCATGAGGCTAAATCAGGTGCCTTTAAGGACGGAGAATTTACAAGGGAACAGAAAGGACTGCAGCACATGGATCAATTTACAACATTTATAGTGCAAATAGACTAATGTTCAACACCACTGTGTCTTCAGTGGGCCCTCTATAATGATTTATAGTGCATGGAGTATGCAGAAGGGCAGTAATGTCACTGCAGAAAATATAATGGCACGTTTAAACAGCAAAACTGAAAATTGGAGTAATAAACTCGACAGAGGAATCATAACTTTTAGCTTTTCAAAGATTATTTTTTTCGGGCTTTTTGCCTTTAATGAATAGGACAGAGTGAATTAAGAGAGAGCGGAGGGGTGACATGCACTAAATGTTTGCAAGCCGGAGTCGAACCTGCGACCGCTGCAGTGGGGCATCGCCTCTGTACATGAGGCGCCAGCACTATCCACTACTCTACTGATGCCCTAGAACTTATAGCTTTTGAAATAATCAGTCAATTTATACTGCTTCTTGTGCATAAATGAGCATAGCATCTCTCTTGATTTGAAGTTGGAAAGCAGCTCGGTTCTGCTCTGCTCTCTGCTACATTCACATTTTACAGAATGTCATTAATGGTGTTTTTTCAACCACTCACAACCGATCCGCATGTTCCTGTGTGGAACAACAACTGAAGTTCCATGCGGCTACCCTTAGACTCCTTTAGTGGCTCAACTGAGATAGATGTGAAATATTTTCATACAAATGTTAACACCTTAAATGATAGATTGTATTTATTTATTTTTTTAGTGACACAAAAATTCAGGCAAATAGCAGCACAAACCTACAGATCAAATGTAAGTGATACAAATACATATCAAGAACATACAATGGGAGTAAGCTTTATTTTTCTCCATGATAATGAAAAATTCTGACAGTTCCTTTATCTGCCACAGAGTGAAGTTTGTCCCAAAGCTGTATTTATACCTTACACCTTAATGACGGGAGCATCATTCAGCCGTGAAGGAAGAAAGTGGGTAGGGTTCGGTTTGGGAAAGGCCCACAGTTCTGTCTGACTTAAATTAACAGTGACAGTTGCGCTGCGCTGTGCAAAGCTTTGTGCCAGGTGTAGGATGGGGCCCAAAGAGAGCAAAGACAAAAAAAAAAAATCTGTCTTCTTCCTTCTCTTTTTCTTCTTCATCATCAAGAAGACATCACAGACACAGTGTTAGCTGGTTTTCTAGTATCAGAATGAACCAGTTAGTCTCTCAGGGGGTGTTTCTCAAAGTCATGGAAGGATCCTTAAATGATCGAATTTGAAGGATGCTACGTCATCGACCCCCGCTGAAGGACTGTTCCAATGTCCAGGATCCTTTAGCATTTCACGGAGGACTGAGTCCTTTTTTTTTTTTTTTTTTCAGAGAAATTCCAAGGATGCATGTGTGGATCCTCTGCGAGTATTAAATCCCCACAATGCTTTGCACACAATTTGCTACAACTGAAGGCGTGGCCTCTTCAATGAAATCTGCACCAGCGGAGCTCGGCAGGATTTCGATAAATATGTCATTTGTTTGGCTTAATGTCTCCAGGAGTTTCTTATCATACGAACGTGAAAACAATATTGACAGACACCTCATTATTCACACTTTCCAGCGTGTCCACCGCCAAATGCGATTTTTAAAATAACGTGATTTAAATAAAACATAATAACGACACATGATAATGGCATAGCAATTGCTTTCATTCTTTTGGTTTGATTTGGTGTATTTTTCAGGGGAATTGCGGTGATAACGGCCACAGTAAATACATTAGAATATCCTGCAGGTGAAAGCATCCCTCATTTGTTTTGAGGTTATCATATTTCAGAGGATTACCCGGCAGTATAATGTATCGGCACGGTCCGTTGTTTGAGAGCAGCACAGCTCATCAGATCCGATCTGTTCATATTATTGTGGCAGTGTGTGATGACACACACAGAAAATATGGATCACTTTGAAATGATTCTGTGTGTGTGTAATTTATAACTTTATTTCAGCTGCTGTCTTTACTTCATTACTCCACTTACTCTTCAGTAGTCCAGAAATATATTCTCCCTGAAAGTCATGGTGTACAACAACATTAGAGTGTGTCAAAATGATCACAGAACCCTGAAACCCCCACAATCTGCAGAGGGTTGATGACGTACACCTGGGGACACTTGTTAGCCTGTTCCAATGTGTGTTCACTAAATACTTGGAAGGAGTCTTGCCTTGCCTCTGCGGGTTCCGTTTTTTGGGAGGACCCGTCCTCCCAAGGAAGGATCCTTGACTTTGAGAAACACCCAGAGTCTCTCAGTGATGGTGTGCAGTTTCCTTTACTGTCCCTGACACTGTGACATTGTCCAGTTTGGCATCGTCATGTCTACACAGAAACAAAAACCTGTATTCTGTATGACAGCTGGCGAAAAGCATAGCCAGAAACAAGGTACATAAGTATGAAGACATTAATTTGTTAGGTTGATCATGTCTCTCTTTTCAGTTTACTGCAGCATCAATAATTCTTTTTCTTTCCTGGTCTTGTAGCTGGTGTTCTGTGGTGAACCATCAGAAAAGGACAGACCGCAGCAGATGCAGTCCAACGCAGCTTATTTTAAGGTGCATGTGCATTAAATGCCACAAATAGCTGTATGGGAGTGAAGTTAGTTATATACAAAATGATGTCAGCTATCATATCTGTCTGTGTGGCGCAGGTTCATATCCACAGAGACACCAGCTATCAGAAGAAAACCCAGAGCACTGATGTGTGGGCTTCATCTTCATCAAAGAAACAAGGTAATAATACCCAGCCTGGATTACAGTGTTCACAGTTCCAGCTGTGGAATCATTGAGCCCATTCCTCAGACACTGAGTTAAAAAGTAAGATACTGGTTAAACATGATTTTTCTTCTAGTTAGGTACTGCAACATTTCAGATGAGCTTATTCAAATGACTGAAAAATCTATCCTAAAACGAAACAAAAACAGAATACCCTTTATCAGATTCAATGAATGACTGTATTATGATTTTTTGTGTTTGCTGTTGAGAGTTTGTTTGTCAGTAGTTCCTCTCGCTGATCTGCTCATACTCTGGTTTAATAAATGTTCTATGTTTGTTTGTAGGCAACATTCTGAGCTACTGGTGCTTCTCTCCTGGCTTCAGCATGCAGGATCTGGTGAATCAAGGTGTTAACTGCATCATTCTGACCAGTGGTACCCTCTCTCCCCTGACCTCATTCACCTCTGAGATGAGGATGTGAGTTACCAGTTGCTTTTTAAAGCTCATTTACCTACAGAG